>JAWNPQ010000207.1:0-44604 GCA_035047465.1 Drosophila sordidula | reverse complement strand
CATTCTCCTCTCTATTTCTTCTCTCTCCTCTGTCTCCCTCTCTAACTGCTATCTCTCCCTCGGTCTCCTCTCAATGTCCTCTCTCTCCTCTGTCTCCTCTCTATGTCCTATCTCGCCTCTGTCGCTTCTCTATCTCCTATCTATCCTCTGTCTCCGCTCTGTCTCCTCTCTGTCTCCTCTCTTTCTCTTTCTCTCTCCTCTCCATCCGATCTCTCTCTGTCTGTCTCCCTCTCTATATCCTCTCGCTCCTCTGTCTCCCTCTCTTTGTCCTATCTCTCCCTCTGTGGCTCCTTTATGTCCACTCTCTCCCTCTGTTTCCTCTCTATCTCCTCTCTGTTTCCTCTCTGTGTCCAATCTCTTTTCTTTCTCCTATCTGTCCTCTGTCTCCTCTCTTTCCTCTCCATCCCATCTCTCTTCTGTGTCTCCTCACTCTCCTCTCTATCTCCTATCTCTCCTCTGTCTCCTCTCTATGTCCTCTCTCTCCCCGCTGACTCCACTCTATCTCCTATTGCTCCGCTCTCTCTCTTATCTTTCTATTTAATTCCTCTCTCTCCACTGTCTACTCTCTAACTCCTTTCTCTTCTCTACCGCATCTCTATGGACTATATCTGCTCTGTCTGCTCTCTATGTCTTCTCTTCTCTCTCCTCTGTCTGCTCTCTATCTCCTCGTTCTCCTCTGTCTTCTTTCTATGTCCTCTCCCTCCTCTGTTTGCTCTCAATATCCTCTCTCTCCTTTATTTCCTCTCCATCTCCCTCCCTCTCCTCTGTCTCCTTTCTAGCTCTTATCTCTTTCTCTGCCTCCTCTCTATCTCCCTCTGCCTCCCTCTCTATGTCCTCTCTCTCATCTCTTTCTCCTATCTATCGTGTATCTCCCTCTCTATGTTCTCTCTCTTTCTCTGTCTCCCTCTCTATGTCCTATCTCTCCTCTGTCTCCCTCTCTATGTGCTCTCTCTTTCTCTGTCTCCCTCTCTATCTCCTATTGCTCCTCTGTATCCTCTCTATGTCATCTCTCTCATCTGTCTCCCTCTCAATGTCCTCTTCTCTCTCTCCTCTGTCTGCTCTCTATCTCCTCTCTGTTCTCGGTCTTCTCTCTAACTCCTATCTCTCTTCTGTCGCCCCTCTATATCCTATCTCTCCTCCGTCTCCCTCTCTATGTCCACTCACCCCTCTGTCACCTCTCTAACTCGTATCTCTCCCTCTGTCTCCCTCTCTATGTCCTATCTCTGCTCTGTCTCCCCTCTACGTCCTCTCATTGCCCCGTCTCCTCTGTCCTCTCTATCTCCTCTTACTTCTCTGTTGCGTTTCTTTGTTCTCTGTCTCCCTCTCTATGTCCACTCTTTCCTCTGTCTCCTCTGTCTCTCCTCTGCCTCCTCCCTATCTCCCTCTCTCTCCTCTGTCTCCCTCTCTATGTCCTATTTCTCCTGTGTCTCCTCTCTATGTCCCTCTCTCTCCTCTCTATCTCCTATATCTTCTCTGTCTCCCTCTCTATGTTCTCCCTCTCCTCTGTCTCCTCTCTATCTCCTCTCCGCTCCTCTTTCCCTCTCTATGTCCTTTCTCTCCCTCTATTTCCTTCTCTATCTCCTATCGCTACACTCTATCCCTCCTTTTCCTACCAATGTCCTAGCTCTCCCTCTGTCTCCTTTCTGTGTCCGCTCCCTCCCTCTCTCACCTATGTCTTCTTTCTAGCTCTTGTCTCTCCCTCTGCCTCCCTCTCTATCTCCCTCTCTATGTCCTTTCTCTCCCTCTGTCTCACCTTCATCTCCTATCCTTCCTCTGACTTCTCTCTCTCCTCTCTTTCCATTGTCTCCTCACTCTCCCTCTCTATCTCCTATATCTCCTCTGTCTCTTCTCTATCTCCTCTTTATGTCCTCTCCCTCCTCTCTATGTCTTTTTCTCTCTATCTCGTCTCTCTCTTTCTGTATCCTCTTTCGCCTCCGCCTCCCTCTCTCTCCACGCCTTCTCCCTCTATATCTCCTATCTCTATTCCGTCTCCTATCTACCTCCTCGGTGGGAAGCACTATATACTCAGTGGTACTTGTACTTAAGACTTTTCAGGGCGGTATACAGCACAAGAAAACTGACTAAGAAACGATGTGTGACCGAAGAAGAGACACTGAGCGAGAGAAAGAGAGTCTGAGGCACATCATGAATACATCTCTTCTCTCTCCTCTGTCTTCTCTCTAACAGCTATCTCTCCTCGGTATCCTCTCTATTTCCTCTCTCTCCTCTGTCTCCTCTCTTTGTCCTCTCTCTCTCCTCTGTCTCCTCTCTATCTACTGTCGCTCCTATCTCTCCTCTCTATTTCCTCTCTCTGCTCTGTCCCCCCTCTATCTACTGTCGCTCCTAACTCTCCTCTGCCTCCTCTCTATGTCCTCTCTCTCCTCTCTAACTCCTCTCTCTCCTTTGTTCCTTCTTTATGTACTCTCTCTCCTCTGTTCCTTCTCTAAGTACTCTCACTCTCCTCTGACTCCTCTCTATCTCCTATTGCTCCTCTCTCTCCTCTGTCTTCTCTCTATCTCCTCATTCTCCTCTCTATTTCTTCTCGCTCCTCTGTCTCCTCTCCAACTGCTATCTCTCCTCGGTCTCCTCTCAATGTCCTCTCTCTCCTCTGTCTCCTCTCTTTGTCCTATCTCTCCTCAGTGGCTCCTTTATGTCCACTCTCTCCTCTGTTTCCTCTCTATCTCCTCTCTGTTTCCTCTCTGTCTCCAATCTCTTCTCTTTATCCTATCTGTCCTCTGCCTCCTCTCTCTCCTCTCCATCCCATCTCTCTTCTGTGTCTCTCCTCTCTATCTCCTATGTCTCCTCTGTCTCCTCTCTATGTCCTCTCTCTCCCCTCTGACTCCTCTCTATCTCCTATTGCTCCTCTCTCTCTCTTCTCTTTCTCTTTAATTCCTCTCTCTCCTCTGTCTCCTCTCTAACTCCTTGCTCTTCTCTATCGCCTCTCTATAGACTATCGCTGCTCTGTCTGCTCTCTATGTCTTCTCTTCTCTCTCCTCTGTCTGCTCTCTATCTCCTCGTTCTCCTCTGTCTTCTTTCTATATCTCTCCCTCCTCTGTTTGCTCTCAATATCCTCTCTCTCCTTTATTTCCTCTCCATCTCCTCCCTCTCCTCTGTCTCCTTTCTAGCTCTTATCTCACCTCTGCCTCCTCTCTATCTCCTCTGTCTCCTCTCTATGTCCACTCTCTCCTCTGTTTCTTTTCTATGTTCTCTCTCTCCTCTGTCTCCTCTCTATGTCCTATTTCTCTTCTGTCTCCTCTCTATGTCCTCTCCTCTGTCTGCTCTCTACCTCCTCTTTCTACTCTGTCTCCTCGCTATCTCCCATTGCTCCTCTGTCGCCTCTCTATGTCATCTCTCTCCTCTATCTCCCTCTATATGTCCTATCTTTCCTCTGTCTTATCTCTCCTCTGTCTCGTCTCTAACTCCTATCTCTCCGCTGACTCCTCTCTATGTCCTATCTCTCCTGTGTCTCCTCTCTATGTCCTCTCTCTCCTCCGTCTCCTCTCTATGTCCTCTCTTCTCTGTCTCCCTCTTTCTCTGTCTCCCTCTCTTTGTCCTATCTCTCCTGTGTCTCCTCTCTATGTCCCTCTCTCCTCCGTCTCCCTCTCTATGTCCCTCTCTTTCGCTGTCTCCCTCTCTATGTCCTATCTCTCCTCTGTCTCCTTTCTATGTGCTCTCTCTCCTCTGTCTCCTCTCTATGTGCTCTCTTATCTGTCTCCTCTCTTCTCTGTCTCCTCTCTTCTCTGTCTCCTCTCTATGTCCTATCTCTCCTGTGTCTCCTCTCTATGTCCTCTCTCTCCTCCGTCTCCTCTCTATGTCCTCTCTTGTCTGTCTTCTCTCTATGTCCTCTGCTCTCTCTCCTCTGTCTCCTCTGTCTGCTCTCTATCTACTCTCTGTTCTCGGTCTTCTCTCTAACTCCTATCTCTCTTCCGTCGCTCCTCTATGTGCTATCTCTCCTCCGTCTCCGCTCTATGTCCACCCACCCCTCTGTCACCTCTCTAACTCGTATCTCTCCTGTTTCTCCTCTCTATGTCCTATCTCTCCTCTGTCTCCCGTCCACGTCATCTCACTGCCCCGTCTCCTCTGTCCTCTCTATCTCCTCTTACTTCTCTGTTTCGTTTCTATGTTCTCTCTCTCCTCTCTATGTCCACTCTTTCCTCTGTCTCCTCTGTCTCTCCTCTGCCTCCTCTCTATCTCCTCTCTCTCCTCTGTCTCCTCTCTATGTCCCATTTCTCCTCTGTCTCCTCTCTATGTCCTCTCTCTCCTCTCTATCTCCTATATCTTCTCTGTCTCCTCTCTATGTTCTCCCTCTCCTCTGTCTCCCCTCTATCTCCTCTCGCTCCTATCTCTCGGTTTTCTCCTCTCTATGTCCTCTCTCCTCTATTTCCTCTCTATCTCCTATCGCTACTCTCTCTCCTCTTTTTCCTACCAATTTCCTAGCTCTCCTCCGTCTCCTCTCTATGTTCGCTCAATCCTCTCTCTCCTCTGTCTCTTTTCTAGCTCTTGTCTCTCGTCTGCCTCCTCTCTATCTCCTCTCTCTCCTTTTCCTCCTCTCTATGTCCTAGCTCTCCTCTGTCTCCTTTCTATGCCCGCTCCCTCCTCTGTCTCCTCTTTCTCCTCTCTATTTCTTCTTTCTCCTCTGTCTCCTCTTTCTCCTCTCTATTTCTTCTTTCTCCTCTGTCTCCTCTCTAACTGCTATCTTTCCTCGGTCTCCTCTCAATGTCCTCTCTCTCCTCTGTCTCCTCTCTATGTCCTTTCTCTCCTCTGTCGCTTCTCCATCTCCTATCTATCCTCTGTCTCCGCTCTATCGCCTCTCTGTTTCCTCTCTGTCTCCAATCTCCTCTCTAACACCTATCTGTCCTCTGTCTCCTCTCTGTCTCCTCTCTTTCCTCTCCATCTCATCTCTCTTCTGTGTCTCCTCACCCTCCTCTCTATCTCCTATCTCTCCTCTGTCTCCTCTCTATGTCCTCTCTATCTCCTCTGACTCCACTCTATCTCCTATTGCTCCTCTCTTTCTTCTCTTTCTCTTTCTTTCCTCTCTCTCCTCTCTAACTCCTGTCCCTTCTCTACTCTTCTCTGTCTGCTCTCTATGTCTTCTCTTCTCTCTCCTCTGTCTGCTCTCTATCTCCTCGTTCTCCTCTGTCTTCTTTCTATGTCCTCTCCCTCCTCTGTTTGCTCTCAATATCCTCTCTCTCCTTTATTTCCTCTCCATCTCCTCTCTCTCCTCTGTCTCCTTTTTAGCTCTTATCTCACCTCTGCCTCCTCTCTTCTGTCTCCTCTCTATGTCCTCTCCTCTGTCTGCTCTCTATCTCCTCTTTCTACTCTGTCTCCTCTCTATCTCCTATTGCTCGTCTGTCGCCTCTCTATGTCATCTCTCTCCTCCATCTCCTCTGTATGTCCTATCTTTCCTCTGTCTTCTCTTTCCTCTGTCTCGTCTCTAGCTCCTATCTCTCCGCTGACTCCTCTCTATGTCCTATCTCTCCTGTGTCTCCTCTCTATGTCCTCTCTTCTCTGTCTCCTCTCTTCTCTGTCTCCTCTCTTCTCTGTCTCCTCTCTTTGTCCTATCTCTCCTGTGTCTCCTCTCTATGTCCTCTCTCTCCTCCGTCTCCTCTTAATGTCCTCTCTTCTCTGTCTCCTCTCTGTGTCCTATCTCTCCTCTGTCTCCCCTCTACGTCATCTCACTGCCCCGTCTCCTCTGTCCTCTCTATCTCCTCTTACTTCTCTGTTTCGTTTCTATGTTCTCTCTCTCCTCTCTATGTCCACTCTTTCCTCTGTCTCCTCTCTATGTCCCATTTCTCCTCTGTCTCCTCTCTATGAACTCTCTCTCCTCTTTATCTCCTATATCTTCTCTGTCTCCTCTCTATGTTCTCCCTCTCCTCTGTCTCCCCTCTAACTCCTCTCGCTCCTATCACTCCTTTTTCTCCTCTCTATGTCCTATCTCTCCTCTATTTCCTCTCTATCTCCTATCGCTACTCTCTCTCCTCTTTTTCCTACCAATGTCCTAGCTCTCCTCCGTCTCCTCTCTATGTTCGCTCAATCCTCTCTCTCCTCTGTCTCTTTTCTAGCCCTTGTCTCTCCTCTGCCTCCTCTCTATCTCCTCTCTCTCCTTTTCCTCCTCTCTATGTCCTAGCTCTCCTCTGTCTCCTCTCTATGCCCGCTCCCTCCTCTGTCTCCTCTTTCTCCTTTCTATTTCTTCTCTCTCCTCTGTCTCCTCTCTAACTGCTATCTCTCCTCGGTCTCCTCTCAATGTCCTCTCTCTCCTCTGTCTCCTCTCTATGTCCTATCTCTCCTCTGTCGCTTCTCCATCTCCTATCTAACCTCTGTCTCCGCTCTATCTCCTCTCTGTTTCCTCTCTGTCTCCAATCTCCTCTCTATCTCCTATCTGTCCTCTGTCTCCTCTCGGTCTCCTCTCTCTCCTCTCCATCTCATCTCTCTTCTGTGTCTCCTCACTCTCCTCTCTATCTCCTATCTCTCCTCTGTCTCCTCTCTATGTCCTCTCTCTCTATCCTCTGACTCCTCTCTATCTCCTATTGCTCCTCTCTTTCTTATCTTTCTCTTTATTTCCTCTCTCTCCTCTGTCTCCTCTCTATGTGCTCTCTCTCCTCTGTCTCCTCTCTATGTCCTCCCTTCTCTGTCTCCTCTCTTCTCTGTCTCCTCTCTATGGCCTATCTCTCCTGTGTCTCCTCTCTATGTCCTCTCTCTCCTCCGTCTCCTCTCTATGTCCTCTCTTGTCTGTCTCCTCTCTATGTCCTCTGCTGTCTCTCCTCTGTCTGCTCTCTATCTACTCTCTGTTCTCGGTCTTCTCTCTAACTCCTATCTCTCTTCTGTCGCTCCTCTATGTGCTATCTCTCCTCCGTCTCCGCTCTATGTCCACTCACCCCTCTGTCACCACTCTAACTCGTATCTCACCTGTTTCTCCTCTCTATGTCCGATCTCTCCTCTGTCTCCCCTCTCGTCATCTCACTGCCCCGTCTCCTCTGTCCTCTATATCTCCTCTTACTTCTCTGTTTCATTTCTATGTTCTCTCTCTCCTCTCTATGTCCACTCTTTCCTCTGTCTCCTCTGTCTCTCCTCTGCCTCCTCTCTAACTCCTCTCTCTCCTCTGTCCCCGCTCTATGTCCCATTTCTCCTCTGTCTCCTCTCTATGTCCTCTCTCTCCTCTCTATCTCCTATATCTTCCTTGTCTCCTCTCTATGTTCTCCCTCTCCTCTGTCTCCCCTCTATCTCCTCTCGCTCCTATCTCTCGGTTTTCTCCTCTCTATGTCCTCTCTCTCTATTTCCTCTCTATCTCCTATCGCTACTCTCTCTCCTCTTTTTCGTACCAATGTCCTAGCTCTCCTCCGTCTCCTCTCTATGTTCGCTCAATCCTCTCTCTCCTCTGTCTCTTTTCTAGCTCTTGTCTCTCCTCTGCCTCTCTATCTCGTCTCTCTCCTTTTCCTCCTCTCTATGTCCTAGCTCTCCTCTGTCTCCTTTCTATGCCCGCTCCCTCCTCTGTCTCCTCTTTCTCCTCTCTATTTCTTCTCTCTCCTCTGTCTCCTCTCTAACAGCTATCTCTCCTCGGTCTCCTCTCAATGTCCTCTCTCTCCTCTGTCTCCTCTCTATGTCCTATCTCTCCTCTGTCGCTTCTCCATCTCCTATCTATCCTCTGTCTCCGCTCTATCTCCTCTCTGTTTCCTCTCTGTCTCCAATCTCCTCTCTATCTCCTATCTGTCCTCTGTCTCCTCTCTGTCTCCTCTCTGTCTCCTCTCCATCTCATCTCTCTTCTGTGTCTCCTCACTCTCCTCTCTATCTCCTATCTCTTTCCTCTGCCTCCTCTCTATCTTCTCTGTCTTCTCTCTATGTCCTCTCTCTCATCTCTTTCTCCTATCTCTCCACTATCTCCTCTCTATGTTCTCTCTCTCTTCTGTCTCCTCTCTATCTCCTATCGATTCTTTCTCTCTACTGTCTCCTGTGTCTCTTCTCTATGTCCCATCTTTCCTCTGCTTCCTCTCTAACATCTACCTCTCATCTGTCTCCTCTCTATGTCCTATCTCTCCTCTGTCCGCTCTCTATGTCCCCTCTTTCCACCGTCTCCTCAGTCTCCACTCTATCAACTCTCTCTCCTATGTCACCTCTCTATGTCACCTCTCTATGTCCTCTCTCTCCTCTGGAGAGGAGACAGAGGAGAGAGAGGACATAGGCGGGAGACAGAGGAGAGAGAGGAGATAGAGAGTGAGGCAGAGAAGAGAGAGGAGCTAGAGAGAGGACATAGAGAGGTGACATAGGAGAGAGAGGAGATAGAGTGGAGACAGAGGAGACGGTGGAAAGAGGGGACATAGAGAGCGGACAGAGGAGAGAGCTCCTCTCTCTCTTCTGTCTCCTCTCTAACTCTTATCTCTCCTGTGTTTCCTCTCTATGTCTTCTCTCTCCTCTGTCGCCACTCTATCTCCTCTCTCTCCTCTCTCTCCTCTGTCTCCTGCCTATGTCACCTCTCTTATCTATCTCCTATCTCTCATTTGACACCTCTCTATGTCCTTCCTCTCCTTTCTCTCTATCTCCTCTCCATCTCCTATGTCTCCTCTGTCTCCACTCTATGTCCTCTCTCTCCTCTGTCTCCTCTATATCTCGTCTCTCTCCTCTGTATCCTCTCTCTTCTCCGCCTCCTCTCTACCCTCTGTCTCCTCTCCTTCTCCTCTATGTCACCTCTCTCTATTCCGTCTCCCGCCTATCTCCTCGGTGGGAAGCACTAAACACTCACTGGTACTTGTACTAAAGACTTTTCACAGCCAAAACTGCAAGCCCTACTTGAGTTTGTGAGAATCTCGTGGAAGGGCGGTATTTAGACAGCACAAGAAAACTGACTAAGGGGAATGATGTGTGACCGAAGAAAAGACACTGTTTCTCCTCTTTCTCCTCTGTCTCCCCTATGCCTATGCCCTATCTTTCCTCAGTCTCCTTTCTATGTCTTCTTTCTTCTCTGTCTCGTCTCTAACCCCTATCTCTCCGCTGACTCCTCTCTATGTCCTATCTCTCCTGTGTCTCCTTTCTATGTCCTCTCTCTCCTCCGTCTCCGCTCTATGTCCCCTCTTCCCTGTTCCCTCTCTATCTCATCTCTCTCCTCTGTATCCTCTCCCGCCTCCGCCTCCTCTCTCTCCAATCATTCTCCTCTATATCTCCTCTCCTGTCTCCGGTCTATCCTCTCTATTGGTGGGAAGCACTAAACACTCAGTGGAACTTGTACTTAAGACTTTTCAGGGCGGTATTTAGACAGCACAAGAAAACTGACTAAGGAACGATGTATAGCTCCTCTCTCTTCTCTAGCTCCTCTCTCCTCTCTGCCTAACTCTCTATCTCCTCTCTCTCCTCTGTCTCCTGATTATGTCCTCTATCTCCTCTCCACCTCTATCTCTCCTCTAACGCCTCTCTACGTCCTTCTTCTCCTGTGTCTCCTCTTTATGTCATCTCTTTCCTCTGTCTCCTCTGTCTCTTCTGTATGTCCTATCTTTCCTCTGCCTCCTCTCTAACTTCTATCTCTCCTCTGTCTCCTCTCTAACTGCTATCTCTCCTCGGTCTCCTCTCTATATCCTATCTCTCTGTCTGCTCTCTACGTCCCCTCTTTCCACCGTCTCCTCTGTCTCCACTCTATCTCCTCTCTCTCCTATGTCACCCCTTTATGTCCACTCTCTAGCTCCTCTCTCTTCCCTAGCTCCTACCTCTTCTCTGCCTCACTCTCTATCTCCTCTCTCTCCTCTGTCTCCTGCCAATGTTTTCTCTCTCCTCTCCCCCTCCTATCTCTCCTCTAACGCCTCTCTATGTCCTCCTTCTCCTCTAACTCCTCTCCATCTCCTCTCTCTGCTCTGTCTCTTCTCTAGCTCTTCTCTCTCCTCTGCCCCACTCTCTATCTCCTCTTTCTGCTCTGCCCCACTCTCTCTCTCCTCTGTCTCCTCTCCATCTCCTCTCTCTCCTCTGTCTCCTCTCTAGCTCTTCTCTCTCCTCTGCCCCACTCTCTATCTCCTCTCTCTATTCTGGCCCACTCTCTCTCCCTCTGTCTCCCTCTCTATGTCCTCTCTCTCCCTCTGTCTCCTCTGACTCTCTCTCTATGTCCTATCTCTCCTCTGCCTCCCTCTCTGACTTCTATCTCTCCTCTGTCTCCCTCTCTATCTCCTATCTCACCTCTGTTTCCTCTCTATGTCCTCTCTCTCTCCTCTGACTAATCTCTATCTCCACTGCTCCTCTCCCTCCTCTCTTTCTCTTTATTTCCTCTCTTCCCTCTGTCTCCCCTCTATGTCCTATTTCTCTTCTGTCTCCCTCTCTATGTCCTCTCTCTCCTCTGTCTCTTTCTATATGCCCTATCTTTCCTCAGTCTCCTCTCTATGTCTTCTCTCTTCTCTGTCTCGTCTCTAATCCCTATCTCTCCGCTGAGTCCTCTCTATGTCCTCTCTTCTCTGCCTCATCTCCATGTCCTATCTCTCCTCCGTCTCCTCTCAATGTTCTTTCTTCCCTGTCTCCTCTCTATGTCCTATCTCTCCTCTGTCTCCTCTCTATCTACTGCCGCTTCTATCTCTCCTCTCTATTTCCTCTCTCTCCTCTGTCTCCTCCCTATCTACTGTCGCTCCTATCTCTCCTCTCTATTTCCTCTCTCTCCTCTGTCTCCTCTCTATCTACTGTCGCTCCTAACGCTCCTCTGCCTTCTCTCTATGTCCTCTCTCTCCTCTCTATATCCACTCTCTCCTCTGTTCTCTCTCTATGTACTCTCTCTCCTCTGTTCCTTCTCTATGTACTCTCACTCTCCTCTGACTCCTCTCTAACTGCTATCTCTCCTCGGTCTCCTCTCTATGTCCTATCTCGACTCTGTCTGCTCTCTATGTCCCCTCTTTCCACCGTCTCCTCTGTCTCCACTCTATCTCCTCTCTCTCCTATGTCACCTCTCTATGTCCTCTCTCTAGCTCCTCTCTCTTCTCTGCCTCCCTCTCTATCTCCTCTCTCTCCTCTGTCTCCTGCCAATGTCCTTTCTCTCCTCTCCACCTCCTATCTCTCCTCTAACGCCTCTCATTGTCCTCTGTCTGCTCTCCATCTCCTCTCTCTCCTCTGTGTCCTCTCTAGCTCGTCTCTCTCCTCTGTCTCCTCTCTAGCTCCACTCTCTCTCTCTGCCCCACTCTCTATCTCCTCTGTCTCCTCTGTCCCACTCTCTTTCTCCTCTCTCTCTCTGTCTCCACTCTATGTCCCTCTCTCTCCTCAGTCTCTTTTGTCTCCCTCTCGATGTCCTCTCTCTCCTCTGTCTCCTCTTTATGTCCCATCTCTCCTCTGTCACCTCTCTATGTCTCTTTCTCTCCTCTGTCTCCCTCTCTAACTCTTATCTCTCCTGTGTTTCCTCTCTATGTCCTCTCTCTCCTCTGTCGCCACTCTATCTCCTCTCTCTCCTCTGTCTCCACCCTATGTCACCTCTCTTATCTATCTCCTCTCTATCTCCTATCTTTCATCTGACACTTCTCTATGTCCTTCCTCTCCTTTCTCTCTGTCTCCTCTCCATCTCCTATGTCTTCTCTCTATGTCCTCTCTCGCATCTCTTTCTCCTATCTGTCCTCTGTCTCCTCTCTGTCTCCCCTCTCTCCTCTCTATCCCATCTCTCTTCTCTGTCTCCTCACTCTCCTCTCTATCTCCTATCTCTCCTCTGCCTCCTCTCTATGTCCTCTCTCTCTCCTCTGACTCCTCTCTATCTCCTATTGCTCCTCTCTCTCTTCTCTTTCTCTGAATTTCCTCTCTCTCCTCTGTCTCCTCTCTAACTCCTTGCTCTTCTCTACCGCTTCTCTATAGACTATCTCTGCTCTGTCTGCTCTCTATGTCTTCTCTTCTCTCTCCTCTGTCTGCTCTCTATCTCCTCGTTCTCCTCTGTCTTCTTTCTATATCCTCTCCCTCCTCTCTTTGCTCTCAATATCCTCTCTCTCCTTTATTTCCTCTCCATCTCCCTCTCTCTCCCTCTGTCTCCTTTCTAGCTCTTATCTCTCCCTCTGCCTCCCTCTCTATCTCCTCTGTCTTCTCTCTATGTCCTCTCTCTCATCTCTTTCTCCTATCTATCCTCTATCTCCTCTCTATGTTCTCTCTCTCCTCTGTCTCCTGTCTATCTCCTATCGCTCCTTTCTCTCCTCTGTCGCCTCTCTATGTCCACTCTCTCCTCTGTTTCTTTTCTATGTTCTCTCACTCCTCTGTCTCCTCTCTATGTTTTATCTCTATCCGTCTCCTCGCTATGTACTCTCCTCTGTCTGCTCTCTATCTCCTCTTTCTACTCTGTCTCGTCTCTATCTGCTATTGTTCCTCTGTCGCCTCTCTATGTCATCTCTCTCCTCTATCTGCTTTCTATGTCCTATCTTTCCTCTGTCTACTCTCTCCCCTGCCTCGTCTCTAACTCCTATCTCTCCTCTGACTCCTCTCTATGTCCTATGTCTCCTCTCTATGTCCTCTCTCTCCTCCGTCTCCTCTCTATGTCCGCTCTTCTCTGTCTCCTCTCTTCTCTGTCTCCTCTCTATGTCCTATCTCTCCTGTGTCTCCTCTCTATGTCCTCTCTCTCCTCCGTCTCCTCTCTATGTCCTCTCTTTCTCTGTCTCCCTCTCTATGTCCTATCTCTCCCTCTGTCTCCCTCTCTATGTGCTCTCTCTCCTCTATCTCCTCTCTATCTCCAATTGCTCCTCTATATCCTCTCTATGTAATCTCTCTCCTCTGTCTCCTCTCTATTTCCTATCTTTCCTCGTCTCTAATTCCTATCTCTCCCCTGCCGCCTGTCTATGTCCTATGAGATGAGAATCTTTCTCCTCTCAATGTCTTCTTCTCTCTCTCCTCTGTCTCCTCTGTCTGCTCTCTATCTCCTCTCTGTTCTCGGTCTTCCCTCTAACTCCTATCTCTCTTCTGTCGCTCCTCTATGTCCTATTTCTCCTCCGTCTCCTCTCTATTCCACTCACCCCTCTGTCACCTCTCTAACTCGTATCTCTTCTCTGTCTGCTCTCTATCTCCTCTTTCTACTCTGTCTCGTCTCTATCTGCTATTGTTCCTCTGTCGCCTCTCTATGTCATCTCTCTCCTCTATCTGCTTTCTATGTCCTATCTTTCCTCTGTCTTCTCTCTCCCCTGCCTCGTCTCTAACTCCTATCTCTCCTCTGACTCCTCTCTATGTCCTATGTCTCCTCTCTATGTCCTCTCTCTCCTCCGTCTCCTCTCTATGTCCGCTCTTCTCTGTCTCCTCTCTTCTCTGTCTCCTCTCTATGTCCTATCTCTCCTGTGTCTCCTCTCTATGTCCTCTCTCGCCTCCGTCTCCTCTCTATGTCCTATCTCTCCTCTGTCTCCTCTCTATGTGCTCTCTCTCCTCTATCTCCTCTCTATCTCCAATTGCTCCTCTATATCCTCTCTATGTAATCTCTCTCCTCTGTCTCCTCTCTATTTCCTATCTTTCCTCGTCTCTAATTCCTATCTCTCCCCTGCCGCCTGTCTATGTCCTATGAGATGAGACTCTGTCTCCTCTCAATGTCCTCTTCTCTCTCTCCTCTGTCTGCTCTCTATCTCCTCTCTGTTCTCGGTCTTCCCTCTAACTCCTATCTCTCTTCTGTCGCTCCTCTATGTCCTATTTCTCCTCCGTCTCCTCTCTATTCCACTCACCCCTCTGTCACCTCTCTAACTCGTATCTCTCCTCTGTCTCCTCTCTATGTCCTTTCTCTCCTCTGTCTCCCCTCTACGTCCTCTCACTACCCCGTATCCCCTGTCCTCTCTATCCCCTCTTACTTCTCTGTTGCGTTTCTTTGTTCTCTGTCTCCTCTCTATGTCCACTCTTTCCTCTGTCTCCTCTGACTCTCTTCTGCCTCCTCTCTATCTCCTCTATCTCCTCTGTCTCCTCTGTCTCCTCTCTATGTCCTATTTCTCCTCTGTCTCCTCTCTATGCCCTCTCTCTCCTCTCTATCTCCTATATCTTCTCTGTCTCCTCTCTATGTTCTCCCTCTCCTCTGTCTCCTCTCTATCTCCACTCGCTCCCATCACTCCTCTTTCTTCTCTCTATGTCCTTTCTCTCCTCTATTTCCTCTCTATCTCCTATCGCTACACTCTCTCCTCTTTTTCCTACCAATGTCCTAGCTCTCCTCTGTCTCCTCTCTATGTCCGCTCCCTCCTCTCTCTCCTATGTCTTCTTTCTAGCTCTTGTCTCTCCTCTGCCTCCTCTCTATCTTCTCTCTTTTCCTTTTCCTCCTCTCTATCTCCTATCTCTCCTCTGTCTCTTCTCTATCTCCTCTTTATGTCCTCTCCCTCCTCTCTATGTCTTTTCTCTCTATCTCGTCTCTCTCCCTCTGTATCCTCTCTCGCCTCCGCCTCCCTCTCTATCCACTCCTTCTCCTCTATATCTCCTCTCTCTATTCCATCTCCTGTCTATCTCCTCGGTGGGAAGCACTAAACACTCAGTGGTACTTGTACTTAAGACTTTTCAGGGCGGTATTTAGACAGCACATGAAAACTGACTAAGGCACGATGTGTGACCGAAGAAGAGACACTGAGCGAGAGAAAGAGAGTCTGAGGCACATCAGCTGAATACATCTCTTCTCTCTCCTCTGTCTCCTCTCTAACTGCTATCTCTCCTCGGTCTCCTCTCTATGTCCTATCTCCCCTCTGTCCGCTCTCTCTGTCCCCTCTTTCCACCGTCTCCTCTGTCTCCACTCTACCTCCTCTCTCTCCTATGTCACCCCTCTATGTCCACTCTCTAGCTCCTCTCTCTTCTCTGCCTAACTCTCTATTTCCTCTCTCTCCTCTGTCTCCTGCCTATGTCCTCTCTCTCCTCTCCACCTACTATCTCTCCTCTAACGCCTCTCTATGTCCTCCTTCTCCTCTGTCTCCTGTGCATCTCCTCTCTCTCCTCTCTAGCTCCTCTCTCCTCTGTCACCTCTCTAGCTCTTCTCTCTCCTCTGCCCCACTCTCTATCTCCTCTCTCTTCTCTGCCCCACTCTCTCTCTCCTCTGTCTCCACTCTATGTCCTCTCTCTCCATTGTCTCTTCTCTATGTCCTATCTTTCCTCTGCCTCCTCTCTAACTTCTATCTCTCCTCTGTCTCCTCTCTAACTCCTATCTCACCTCAGTCTCCTCTCTAGCTCCTCTCTCTCCTCTGCCCCACTCTCTATCTCCTCTCTCTTCTCTGCCCCACTCTCTCTCTCCTCTGTCTCCACTCTATGTCCTCTCTCTCCATTGTCTCTTCTCTATGTCCTATCTTTCCTCTGCCTCCTCTCTAACTTCTATCTCTCCTCTGTCTCCTCTCTAACTCCTATCTTACCTCAGTCTCCTCTCTAGCTCCTCTCTCTCCTCTGCCCCACTCTGTATCTCCTCTCTCTCTCCTCTGCCCCACTCTCTATTTCCTCTGTCTCCACTCTATGTCCTCTCTCTCCATTGTCTCTTCTCTATATCCTATCTCTCCTCTGCCTCCTCTCTAACTTCTATCTCTCCTCTGTCTCCTCTCTAGCTCCTCTCTCCTCTGTCACCTCTCTAGCTCTTCTCTCTCCTCTGCCCCACTCTCTATCTCCTCTCTCTTCTCTGCCCCACTCTCTCTCTCCTCTGTCTCCACTCTATGTCCTCTCTCTCCATTGTCTCTTCTCTATGTCCTATCTCTCCTCTGCCTCCTCTCTAACTTCTATCTCTCCTCTGTCTCCTCTCTATCTCCTATCTCACCTCTGTCTCCTTTCTAGTTCCTCTCTCTCCTCTGCCCCACTCTCTATCTCCTCTCTCTCCTCTGCCGCACTCTCTATCTCCTCTCTCTCCTCTGCCCCACTCTCTATCTCCTCTCTCTCCTCTGCCACACTCTCCATCTCCTCTCTCTCCTCTGAGTCCTCTCCAGCTCCTCTCTCTCCTCTGCCCCACTCTGTATCTCCTCTCTCTCCTCTGCCCCACTCTCTATCTCCTCTCTCTCCTCTGTCGCCTCTGTCTCTTCTCTATGTCCTATCTCTCCTCTGCCTCCCTCTCTAACTTCTATCTCTCCCTCTGTCTCCCTCTCTATCTCCTATCTCAACTCTGTCTCCTCTCTAGCTCCTCTCTCTCCTCTGCCCCACTCTCTATCTCCTCTATCTCCTCTGCTCCACTCTCTATCTCCTCTCTCTCCTCTGTCTCCCCTATATGCCCTATCTTTCCTCAGTCTCCTCTCTATGTCTTCTTTCTTCTCTGTCTCGTCTCTAACCCCTATCTCTCCGCTGACTCCTCTCTATGTCCTATCTCTCCTGTGTCTCCTTTCTATGTCCTCTCTCTCCTCCGTCTCCGCTCTATGTCCCCTCTTCCCTGTTCCCTCTCTATCTCATCTCTCTCCTCTGTATCCTCTCCCGCCTCCGCCTCCTCTCTCTCCAATCATTCTCCTCTATATCTCCTCTCCTGTCTCCTGTCTATCCTCTCTATCGGTGGGAAGCACTAAACACTCAGTGGAACTTGTACTTAAGACTTTTCAGGGCGGTATTTAGACAGCACAAGAAAACTGACTAAGGAACGATGTGTGACCGAAGAAGAGACACTGAGCGAGAGAAAGAGAGTCTGAGGCACATCAGCTGAATACATCTCTTCTCTCTCCACTGTCTCCTCTCTAACTGCTATCTCTCCTCGGTCTCCTCTCTATGTCCAATCTCCCCTCTGTCCGCTCTCTATGACCCCTCTTTCCACCGTCTCCTCTGTCTCCACTCTATCTCCTCTGTCTCCTATGTCACCCCTCTATGTCCACTCTCTAGCTCCTCTCTCTTCTCTGTCTCACTCTCAATCTCCTCTCTCTCCTCTGACTCCTGCCTATGTCCTCTCTCTCCTCTCCACCTCCTATCTCTCCTCTAACGCCTCTCTATGTCATCTCTCTCCTCTGTCTCCTCTCCATCTCCTCTCTCTCCTCTGTATCCTCTCTAGCTCCTCTCTCTCTTATCTCTTTCTTATCTGTCCTGTGTTTCCTCTCTAGCTCCTCTCTCTCCTCTGCCCCACTCTCTATCTCCTCTATCTCCTCTGCTCCACTCTCTATCTCCTCTCTCTCCTCTGTCTCCCCTATATGCCCTATCTTTCCTCAGTCTCCTCTCTATGTCTTCTTTCTTCTCTGTCTCGTCTCTAACCCCTATCTCTCCGCTGACTCCTCTCTATATCCTATCTCTCCTGTGTCTCCTTTCTATGTCCTCTCTCTCCTCCGTCTCCGCTCTATGTCCCCTCTTCCCTGTTCCCTCTCTATCTCATCTCTCTCCTCTGTATCCTCTCCCGCCTCCGCCTCCTCTCTCTCCAATCATTCTCCTCTATATCTCCTCTCCTGTCTCCTGTCTATCCTCTCTATCGGTGGGAAGCACTAAACACTCAGTGGAACTTGTACTTAAGACTTTTCAGGGCGGTATTTAGACAGCACAAGAAAACTGACTAAGGAACGATGTGTGACCGAAGAAGAGACACTGAGCGAGAGAAAGAGAGTCTGAGGCACATCAGCTGAATACATATCTTCTTTCTCCTCTGTCTCCTCTCTAACTGCTATATCTCCTCGGTCTCCTCTCTATGTCCTATCTCCCCTCTGTTCGCTCTCTATGTCCCCTCTTTCCACCGTCTCCTCTTTCTCCACTCTATCTCCTCTCTCTCCTATGTCACCTCTCTATGTCCTCTCTCTGGCTCCTCTCTCTTCTCTGCCTCACTCTCTATCTCCTCTCTCTCCTCTGTCTCCTGCCTATGTCCTCTCTCTCCTCTCCACCTCCTGTCTCTCCTCTAACGCCTCTCTATGTCCTCCTTCTCCTCTGTCTCCTGTCCATCTCCTCTCTCTCTCCTCTGTGTCCTCTCTAGCTCCTCTCTCTCCCCAGTCTTCTCTCTAGCCCCTCTCTCTCCTCTGCCCCACTCTCTATCTCCTCTCTCTGCTCTGCCCCACTCTCTCTCTCCTCTGTCTCCTCTCTATGTCCTTTATCTCCTCTGTCTCTTCTCTATATCCTATCTTTCCTCTGCCTCCTCTCTAACTTCTATCTCTCCTGTGTCTCCTCTCTAACTGCTATCTCTCCTCGGTCTCCTCTCTAAGTCCTATCTCTCCTTTGTCCGCTGTCTATGTCCCCTCTTTCCACCGTCTCCTCTGTCTCCACTCTATCTCCTGTCTCTCCTATGTCACCTCTCTATGTCCTCTCTCTAGCTCCTCTCTCTTCTCTAGCTCCTCTCTCGTCTCTGCCTCACTCTCTATCTCCCCTCTCTCCTCTGTCTCCTGCCTATGTCCTCTCTCTCCTCTCCACCTCCTATCTCTCCTCTAACGCCTCTCTATGTCCTCCCTCTACTCTGTCTCCTCTCCATCTCCTCTCTCTCCTCTGTGTCCTCGCTAGCTCCTCTCTCTCCTCTGTCTCCTCTCTAGCTCCTCTCTCTCCTCTGCCCCACGCTCTATCTCCTCCCTCTGCTCTGCCCCACTCTCTATCTCCTCTCTCTCTCCTCTCTCTCCTCTGTCTCTTCTCTATGTCCTATCTCTCCTCTGCCTCCTCTCTAACTTCTATCTCTCCTCTGTCTCCTCTGTAACTGCTATCTCAATGTCCTCTCTCTCCTGTGTGTCCTCTCTATGTCCTATCTCTCCTCTGTCGCTTCTCTATCTCCTATCTCTCCTCTGTCTCCGCTCTGTCTCCTCTCAGTCTCCTCTCTTTCTCTTCTCTCTCCTCTCCATCCCATCTCTCTCGTCTGTCTCCTCTCTATATCCTCTCGCTCCTCTGTCTCCTCTCTTTGTCCTATCTCTCCTCTGTCGCTTCTTAATGTCCACTCTCTCCTCTGTTTCCTCTCTATCTCCTCTCTGTTTCCTCTCTGTCTCCTCAATCTCCTCTCCATCCCATCTCTCTTCTCTGTCTCCTCACTCTCCTCTCTATCTCCTATCTCTCCTCTGTCTCCTCTCTTTGTCCTATCTCTCCTCTGTCGCTTCTTAATGTCCACTCTCTCCTCTGTTTCCTCTCTATCTCCTCTCTGTTTCCTCTCTGTCTCCTCAATCTCCTCTCCATCCCATCTCTCTTCTCTGTCTCCTCACTCTCCTCTCTATCACATATCTCTCCTCTGTCTCTTCTCTATGTCCTCTCTCTCCCCTCTATGTAATGTCTCTCCTCTCTATTTCCTCTCTCTCCTCTGTCTCCTCTCTATCTCCTCTCTCTCCTCTGTCCCTCTCTATGTCCCCTCTCTTTCCTCTGACTCCTCTCTATCTCCTATTGCTCCTCTCTCTCCTGTGTCTTCTCTCTATGTCCTCTCTCTCTCCTCTGTCTCCTCTCTATCTACTGTCGCTATCTCTCCCTCTCTCTCCTCTGTCTCCTCTCTATCTACTGTCGCTCCTATCTCTCCTCTCTACTTCCTCTCTCTCCTCTGTCTCCTCTCTATCTACTGTCGCTCCTATCTCTCCTCTCTACTTCCTCTCTCTCCTCTGTCTCCTCTCTAGCTCTTCTCTCTCCGCTGCCCCACTCTCTCTCTCCTCTGCCCCACGCTCTATCTCCTCCCTCTGCTCTGCCCCACTCTCTATCTCCTCTCTCTCTCCTCTCTCTCCTCTGTCTCTTCTCTATGTCCTATCTCTCCCCGCCTCCTCTCTAACTTCTATCTCTCCTCTGTCTCCTCTCTAACTGCTATCTCTCCTCGGTCTCCTCTCAATGTCCTCTCTCTCCTGTGTGTCCTCTCTATGTCCTATCTCTCCTCTGTCGCTTCTCTATCTCCTATCTCTCCTCTGTCTCCGCTCTGTCTCCTCTCTGTCTCCTCTCTTTCTCTTCTCTCTCCTCTCCATCCCATCTCTCTCGTCTGTCTCCTCTCTATATCCTCTCGCTCCTCTGTCTCCTCTCTTTGTCCTATCTCTCCTCTGTCGCTTCTTAATGTCCACTCTCTCCTCTGTTTCCTCTCTTTCTCCTCTCTATTTCTTCTCTCTCCTCTGTCTCCTCTCTAACTGCTATCTCTCCTCGGTCTCCTCTCAATGTCCACTCTCTCCTCTGTTTCCTCTCTATCTCCTCTCTGTTTCCTCTCTGTCTCCAATCTCCTGTCTATCTCCTATCTGTCCTCTGTCTCCTCTCTGTCTCCTCTCTCTCCTCTCCATCCCATCTCTCTTCTCTGTCTCCTCACTCTCCTCTCTATCTCCTATCTCTCCTCTGTCTCCTCTCTATGTCCTCTCTCTCCCTCTGCCTCCTCTCTATCTACTGTCGCTCCTATCTCTCCTCTCTATTTCCCCTCTCTCTGTCTCCTCTCTATGTCCTCTCTCTCCTCTGTCTCCTCTCTATCTACTGTCGCTCCTATCTCTCCTCTCTACTTCCTCTCTCTCCTCTGTCTCCTCTCTATCTACTGTCGCTCCTATCTCTCCTCTCTACTTCCTCTCTCTCCTCTGTCTCCTCTCTAGCTCTTCTCTCTCCGCTGCCCCACTCTCTATCTCCTCTGCCCCACTCTCTATCTCCTCTCTCTCCTCTGCCCCACTCTCTCTCTCTCCTCTGTCTCCTCTCAATGTCCTCTCTCTCCTCTGTGTCCTCTCTATGTCCTATCTTTCCTCTGGCTCCTCTCTAACTTCTATCTCTCCTCTGTCTCCTCTCTAACTGCTATCTTTCCTCGGTCTCCTCTGTATATCCTATCTCTCCGCTGACCGCTCTCTATGTCCCCTCTTTCCACCGTCTCCCCGGTCTCCACTCTATCTCCTCTCTCTCCTATGTCACCTCTCTATGTCCTCTCTCTAGCTCCTCTCTCTTCTCTGCCTCACTCTCTATCTCCTCTCTCTCCTCTGTCTCCTGCCTATGTCCTCTCTCTCCTCTCCACCTCCTATCTCTCCTCTAACGCCTCTCAATGTCCTCCTTCTCCCTCTGTCTCCCTCTCTATCTCTCTCTCTCCCTCTGTCTCCTCTCTAGCTCCTCTCTCTTCTCTGCCCCACTCTCTATCTCCTCTCTCTCCTCTGCCCCACTCTCTATCTCCTCTCTCTCCGCTGTGTCCTCTGTCTCTTCTCTATGTCCTCTCTCCTCTGCCTCTCTCTAACTGTCTATCTCTCTGTCTCCTCTCTCTAACTGTCTATCTCTCCTCGGTCTCCTCTCTATGTCCTATCTCTCCTCTGTCCGCTCTCTATGTCCCCTCTTTCCACCGTCTCCTCTGTCTCCACTCTATCTACTCTCTCTCCTATGTCACCTCTCTATGTCACCTCTCTATGTCCTCTCTCTATGTCTCTCTCTCTCTCTCTGTGCCTCACTCTCCATCTCCTCTCTCTCTCTGTCTCCTGCCTATGTCCTCTCTCTCCTCTGTCTCACCTCTCTCTCTCCTCTCTCTCTCTCTATGTCCTCTCTCTCTCTGTCTCCCTCTCTCATCTCTCTCTCTCCTCTCTGTCTCTCTCTATCTCCTCTCTCTCCTCTGTCTCCTCTCTATGTCCCTCTCTCTCCTCTCTCTGTCTCTCTCTCTCTATCTCCTCTCTCTCCTCTGTCTCCTCTCTATGTCCTCTCTCTCCCTCTCCGTCTCCTATCTCTCTCTCTGTCTCCTCTCTATGTCCTTCTCTCTCTCTCTGTCTCCCTCTCTATCTCCTCTCTCTCTCTCTGTCTCTCTCTATCTCCTCTCTCTCTCTGTCTCTCTCTCTCCTCTGTCTCCTCTCTATCTCCTCTCTCTCCTCTGTCTCCTCTCTATGTCTCTCTCTCCTCTGTCTCCTCTCTATGTCCTCTCTCTCCTCTGTCTCCTCTCTATGTCCCTCTCTCCCTCTGTCTCCCTCTCTATGTCCTCTCTCTCCTCTGTCTCCTCTCTATCTACTGTCTCTCTCTCTCTCTCTCTCTCTGTCTCTTTCTCTCCTCTGTCTCCTCTCTATGTCCTCTCTCTCCCTCTGTCTCTCTCTCTATGTCCTCTTCTCTCTCCTCTGTCTCCTCTCTCTCCCTCTGTCTCCCTCTCCTACTGTCTCCTCTGTCTCCTCTCTATGTCCTCTCTCTCCTCTGTCTCCTCTCTAGCTCTCTGTCTCTCTCTCTATGTCTCTCTCTCTCTCTCTCTGTCTCCTCTCTATCTCCTCTCTCTCCTCTGCCCCATCTCTCTCTCTCTCTCCTCTGTCTCCCTCTCTCTCTCTCCTCTGTCTCCTCTCTCATGTCCTCTCTCCTCTGTCTCTCTCTAACTTCTATCTCTCCTCTGTCTCCTCTCTAACTGTCCTCTCTCTCCTCTGTCTCCTCTGTATCCTATCTCTCCTCTGTCTCCTCTCTATGTCCCTCTTTCCACTGTCTCCCTGTCTCCACTCTATCTCTGTCTCTCTCCTATGTCACCTCTCTATGTCCTCTCTCTCCTCTGTCTCCTCTCTATGTCCCTCTCTCCCTCTGTCTCCTCTCTATCTCCTCTGTCTCCTCTCTATGTCCTTCTCTCCCTCCGTCTCTATGTCCCTCCTTCTCCCTCTGTCTCCCTCTTATGTCCTCTCTCTCTCTGTCTCCTCTCTAGCTCTCTCTCTCTTCTCACTCTCTATGTCCTCTCTCTCTCTGTCTCACTCTCTATCTCCCTCTCTCTCCTCTGTCTCTCTCTGTCTCCTCTCTATGTCCTATCTTTCCCTCTGTCTCCTCTCTGTCTCTCTATCTCTCCCTCTGTCTCCTCTCTAACTCCTATCTCTCCTCTGTCTCCTCTCTATGTCCTCTCTCTCTCTCTGTCTCGCTCTCTATGTCCCTCTTTCCACCGTCTCCTCTGTCTCCTCTCTATCTCCTCTCTCTCCTCTGTCTCCTCTCTATGTCATCTCTCTCTGTCTCTCTCTCTATCTCCTCTCTCTCCTCTCTAGTCCTCTCTCTCTCTGTCTCACTCTCTATCTCCTCTGTCTCTCTCTGTGTCCTCCTATGTCCTCTGTCTCCTCTCTATCTCCTCTCTCCCTCTCGCTCTCTATGTCCTCTCTCTCTCGGTCTCCCTCTCTATCTCTCTCTCTCCTCTGTGTCCTCTCTATCTCCTCTCTCTCCTCTGTCTCTCTCTATGTCCTCTCTCTGTCTCTCTCTCTCCTCTGTCTCCTCTCTATCTCCTCTCTCTCCTCTGTCTCCTCTCTATGTCCTCTCTCTCTGTCTCTATCTCCTATCTCTCCTCTGTCTCCTCTCTCTGTCCTCTCTCTCCTCTGTCTCCTCTCTATCTCCTCTCTCTCTCTGTCTCCTCTCTATCTCCTCTCTCTCTCTCTGTCTCCTCTCTCCTCTGTCTCCTCTCTATCTCCTCTCTCTGCTCTGTCTCCCTCTCTATGTCCTCTCTCTCCTCTGTCTCCTCTCTATGTCCTCTCTCTCTCTGTCTCCTCTCTATCTCCTCTCTCTCCTCTGTCTCCCTCTCTATGTCCTCTCTCTCCCTCTGTCTCCTCTCTATCTCCTGTCGCTCTCTGTCTCCTCTCTCTCTCTCTCTCTCTCCTCTGTCTCCTCTCTATGTCTTTCTCCCTTGTCTCTCTCTATTCCTCCTTCTCTCCTCTCTATCTCCTCTGTCTCCTCTGTCTCCTCTCTATGTCCTCTCTCTCCTCTCTATTTCCTCTATCTCCTCTGTCTCCTCTCTATCTCTTTCTCTCCGTTCCACACTCTCTATCTCTCTCTGCCCCACTCTCTATCTCCTCTCTCTCCCTCTGCCCCTCTCTCTCTCTCCCTCTGTCTCCCTCTCAATGTCCCTTCTCTCTCTGTGTCCTCTCCATGTCCTATCTTTCCTCTGGCTCCTCTCTAACTTCTATCTCTCCTCTGTCTCCTCTCTAACTGCTATCTCTCCTCGGTCTCCTCTCTATGTCCTCTCTCTCCTCTGTCCGCTCTCTATGTCCCCTCTTTCCACCGTCTCCTCTGTCTCCACTCTATCTCCTCTCTCTCCTATGTCACCTCTCTATGTCCTCTCTCTAGCTCCTCTCTCTTCTCTGCCTCACTCTCTATCTCCTCTCTCTCCTCTGTCTCCTGCCTATGTCCTCTCTCTCCTCTCCACCTCCTATCTCTCCTCTAACGCCTCTCAATGTCCTCCTTCTCCTCTGTCTCCTCTCTATTTCCTCTCTCTCCTCTGTCTCCCTCTCTAGTCTCCTCTCTCTCTCTCTGCCCCACTCTCTATCTCCTCTCTCTCCTCTGCCCCACTCTCTATCTCCTCTCTCTCCTCTCTCTCCTCTGTCTCTTCTCTATGTCCTCTCTCTCTCCTCTGTCTCCTCTCTAACTTCTATCTCTCCTCTGTCTCCTCTCTAACTGCTATCTCTCCCTCGGTCTCCCTCTCTATGTCCTATCTCTCCTCTGTCTCGCTCTCTATGTCCCTCTTTCCACCGTCTCCTCTGTCTCCACTCTATCTCCTCTATCTCCTATGTCACCTCTCTATGTCTCCTCTCTATGTCCTCTCTCTAGCTCTCTCTCTTTCTCTAGCTCCTCTCTCTCTCTGTCCTCACTCTCCATCTCTCTCTCTCTCTGTCTCCTGCCTATGTCCTCTCTCTCCTCTCCATCTCCTATCTCTCCTCTAACGCCTCTCTATGTCCTCCCTCATCTCTGTCTCCTCTCTATCTCTCTCTCTCTCCTCTGTGTCCTCTCTATCTCTTTCTCTCCCTCTGTCTCCTCTCTATGTCTCTCTCTCTAGTCTCCTCTCTCTCTCTGTCTCACTCTCTATCTCTCTCTCTCCTCTGTCTCTGCCTATGTCCTCTCTCTCTCTCTCCATCTCTCTATCTCTCCTCTGTCGCCTCTCTATGTCCTCTCTCTCCTCTGTCTCCTCTCTATCTCCTCTCTCTCTCTCTGTCTCCTCTCTGTCTCTCTCTCTCCTCTATGTCTCTCTCTCCCTCTGTCTCCCTCTCTATCTCCTCTCTCTCTCTCTGTCTCTCTCTCTATCTCTCTCTCTCCCTCTGTCCCTCTCTCTGTCTCTCTCTCTCTCTCTCTCTGCCTCACTCTCTATCTCCTCTCTCTCCTCTGTCTCCTCTCTATCTCCTCTCTCTCCCTCTGTCTCTCTTCTCTATCTACTGTCGCTCTCTATCTCTCCCTCTCTATCTCCCTCTCTCCTCTGTCTCCCTCTCTATGTCCTCTCTCTCCCTCTGTCTCCTCTCTATCTACTGTCGCTCCTATCTCTCCTCTCTACTTCCTCTCTCTCCTCTGTCTCCTCTCTAGCTCTTCTCTCTCCGCTGCCACACTCTCTATCTCCTCTGCCCTACTCTCTCTCTCTCCTCTGTCTCCTCTCAATGTCCTCTCTCTCCTCTGTGTCCTCTCTATGTCCTATCTTTCCTCTGGCTCCTCTCTAACTTCTATCTCTCCTCTGTCTCCTCTCTAACTGCTATCTTTCCTCGGTCTCCTCTGTATATCCTATCTCTCCGCTGACCGCTCTCTATGCCCCTCTTTCCACCGTCTCCCCTGTCTCCACTCTATCTCCTCTCTCTCCTATGTCACCTCTCTATGTCCTCTCTCTTCTCTGCCTCACTCTCTATCTCCTCTCTCTCCTCTGTCTCCTGCCTATGTCCTCTCTCTCCTCTCCACCTCCTATCTCTCCTCTAACGCCTCTCAATGTCCTCCTTCTCCTCTGTCTCCTCTCTATTTCCTCTCTCTCCACTGTCTCCTCTCTAGCTCCTCTCTCTTCTCTGCCCCACTCTCTATCTCCTCTCTCTCCTCTGCCCCACTCTCTATCTCCTCTCTCTCCTCTGTGTCCTCTGTCTCTTCTCTATGTCCTATCTCTCCTCTGCCTCCTCTCTAACTTCTATCTCTCCTCTGTCTCCTCTCTTAACTCTGTCTCTCCTCGGTCTCCTCTCTATGTCCTATCTCTCCTCTGTCCGCTCTCTATGTCCCCTCTTTCCACCGTCTCCTCTATTTCCACTCTATCTACTCTCTCTCCTATGCCACCTCTCTATGTCACCTCTCTATGTCCTCTCTCTAGCTCCTCTCTATTCTGTGCCTCATTCTCCATCTCCTCTCTCTCTTCTGTCTCCTGCCTATGTCCTCTCTCTCCTCTGCCCCACTCTCTATCTCATCTCTCTCCTCTGCCCCACTCTCTATCTCCTCTCTCTCCTCTGCCCAACTCTCTATCTCCTCTCTCTCCTCTGTCTTCTCTGTCTCCTCTCTATGTCCTCTCTCTCCCTCTGTCTCTCTCTCTATGTCCTATCTTTCCTCTGTCTCCCTCTCTAACTGCTATCTCTCCTCGGTCTCCCTCTCTATGTCCTATCTCTCCCTCTGTCCGCTCTCTATGTCCCCTCTTTCCACCGTCTCCTCTGTCTCCACTCAATCTACTCTATCTCCTATGTCACCTCTCTATGTCCTCTCTCTAGCTCCTCCCTCTTCTCTAGCTCCTCTCTCTTCTGTGCCTCACTCTCCATCTCCTCTCTCTCTTCTGTGTCCTGCCTATGTCCCTCTCTCTCTCCCTCCACCTCCTATCTCTCCTCTAACGCCTCTCTATGTCCTCTCTCTTTCTGTCTCCCTCTCCATCTCCTCTCTCTCCTCTGTGTCCTCTCTATCTCCCTCTCTCCTATGTCACCTCTCTATGTCCTCTCTCTAGCTCTCTCTCTTTCTCTGCCTCACTCTCTATCTCCCTCTCTCTCCTCTGTCTCCTGCCTATGTCCTCTCTCTCTCTCTCCACCTCCTATCTCTCCCTCTAACGCCTCTCTATGTCCCTCCCTCTTTCTGTCTCCCTCTCCATCTCCCTCTCTCTCCTCTGTGTCCCTCTCTGTCTCTCTCTCCTCTGTCTCCTCTCTAGCTCCTCTCTCTCCTCTGCCCCACTCTCTATCTCCTCCCTCTGCTCTGCCCCACTCTCTATCTCCTCTCTCTCCTCTGTGTCCTCTGTCTCTTCTCTATGTCCTATCTCTCCTCTGCCTCCTCTCTAACTTCTATCTCTCCTCTGTCTCCTCTCTAACTGCTATCTCTCCTCGGTCTCCTCTCTATGTCTTATCTCTCCTCTGTCCGCTTTCTATGTCCCCTCTTTCCACCGTCTCCTCTGTCTCCACTCTATCTCCTCTCTCTCCTATGTCACCTCTCTATGTCCTCTCTCTAGCTCCTCTCTCTTCTCTGCCTCGCTCTCCATCTCCTCTCACTCTGCTGTCTCCTGCCTATGTCCTCTCTCTCCTCTGCCCCACTATCTATCTCATCTCTCTCCTCTGCCCCATTCTCTATCTCCTCTCTCTCCTCTGCCCCACTCTCTATCTCTCTCTCTCCTCTGTGTCCTCTGTCTCTTTCTCTATGTCCTATCTCTCCCTCTGCCTCCCTCTCTGTCTCTATCTCTCCTCTGTCTCCCTCTCTAACTGCTATCTCTCCTCGGTCTCCTCTCTATGTCCTATCTCTCCTCTGTCCGCTTTCTATGTCCTCTCTTCCCTGTCTCCTCTCTATGTCCCATCTTTCCTCTGTCTCCTCTCTATGTCTTTTCTCTCCTCTGTCTCTTCTCTAACTCCTATCTCTCCTGTGTTTCCTCTCGATCTCCTCTCTCTCCTCTGTCTCCACCCTATGACACCTCTCTTATCTATCTCCTCTCTATCTCCTATCTCTCATCTGACACCTCTCTATGTCCTTCCTCTCCTTTCTCTCTGTCCCCTCTTCATCTCCTATGTCTCCACTGTCTCCTCTCTATTTCATCTCTCTCCTCTGTCTCCTCTCAATTTCCTATCTTTCCTCTGTCTATTCTCTCCTCTCTCTCGTCTTTAACTCCTATCTCTCCCCTGCCGCCTCTCTATGGCCTATGTCTCATCTGTCCTCTCTCAATGTCCTATTCCCTCTCTCCTCTATCTCCTCTGTCTGCTCTCTATCTCCTCTCTCTCCTCGGTCTTCTCTCTAACTCCTATCTCTCTTCTGTCGCTCCTATATATCCTATCTCTCCTCCGTCTCCTCTCTATGTCCACTCACCGCTCTGTCACCACTCTAACTCGTATCTCTCCTCTGTCTCCTCTCCATGTCCTATCTCTCCTATGTCTCCCCTCTACGTCCTCTTACTGCCCTGTCTCCTCTGTCCTCTCTATATCCACTTACTTCTCTGTTGCGTTTCTATGTTCTCTGTCTCCTCTCTATGTCCACTCTTTCCTCTGTCTCCTCTCTATGTCCTCTCTCTCCTCTGCCCCACTCTCTATATCATCTCTCTCCTCTGCTCCTTTCTATGTCCCCTCTTTCCACCGTCTCCTCTGTCTCCACTCTATCTCCTGTCTCTCCTATGTCACTTCTCTCTGTCCTCTCTCTAGCTCCTCTCTCTTCTCTGCCTCGCTCTCCACCTCCTCTCTCTCTTCTGTCTTCTGCCTATGTCCTCTCTCTCCTCTCTATGGCCAATGTCTCATCTGTCCTCTCTCAATGCCCTATTCCCTCTCTCCTCTATCTCCTCTGTCTGCTCTCTATCTCCTCTCTCTCCTCGGTCTTCTCTTTAACTCCTATCTCTCTTCTGTCGCTCCTATATATCCTATCTCTCCTCCGTCTCCTCTCTATGTCCACTCACCGCTCTGTCACCACTCTAACTCGTATCTCTCCTCTGTCTCCTCTCCATGTCCTATCTCTCCTATGTCTCCCCTCTACGTCCTCTCACTGCCCTGTCTCCTCTGTCCTCTCTATATCCACTTACTTCTCTGTTGCGTTTCTATGTTCTCTCTCTCCTCTCTATGTCCACTCTTTCCTCTGTCTCCTCTCTATGTCCTCTCTCTCCTCTCTATCCAATATATCTTCTCTGTCTCTCTCTATGTTCTCCCTCTCTTCTGTCACCTCTCTATCTCCTCTCGCTCCTATCTCTCCTCTATGTCCTCTCTCTCCTCTATTTTCTCTCTATCTCCTATCGCTACTCTCTCTCCTCTTTTTGCTACCAATGTCCTAGCTCTCCTCTGTCTCCTCTCTATGTTCGCTCAATCCTCTCTCTCCTCTGTCTCTTTTCTAGCTCTTGTCTCTCCTCTGCCTCTTCTCTATCTCCTATCTCTCCTTTTCCTCCTCTCTATGCCCTAGCTCTCCTCTGTCTCTTTTCTATGTCCGCTACCTCCTCTGTCTCCTATGTCTCCTTTCTAGCTCTTGTCTCTCCTCTGCCTCCTCTCCATCTCCTCTCTCTCTTTTTTTTCCTCTCTATGTCTTTTCTCTCCTCTGTCCCCTCTCTATCTCTTCTCTCTCCTCTCTCGGCTCCGCCTCTTCTCTCTCCAATCCTTCTCCTCTATATCTCCTCTCCTGTCTCCCGTCTATCTCCTCGGTGGGAAGCACTAAACACTGACTAAGGAACGATGAGTGACCAAAGAAGAGGCACTAAGCGAGAAGGCGAGTCTGAGGCACATCAGCTGAATACCTCCCTTCTCTCTTCTTTGTCTCCTCTCCACCTCCTATATCTCCTTTGCCTCTTCTCTGTCTTTTCCCTCTCGTCTCCATCTCATCCCTCTCCTCTGTCTCCTCCCTCTCCTCTCTACCACATATCTCTCCTCTGTCTCCTCTCTATATCCTCTCTCTCCTCCCTATGTCCTGTCTCTCCTCTCTATTTCCTTTCTCTCCTCTGTCTCCTCTCTATCTACTCTGGCTCCTATCTCTCCCTCTGCCTCCCTCTCTATGTCCTCTCTCTCCTCTCTATCTCCTATCTCTTTCTCGGTCTCCTCTCTGGGTCCTCTCTCTCCTCTGTTTCCACTCTATCTCCTCTCTCGCCTCTGTCACCTCTATATGTCGTCTCTCCTCGCTATCTCGCTATCTCTC
Organism: Drosophila sordidula; assembly: GCA_035047465.1. NCBI lineage: Eukaryota > Metazoa > Arthropoda > Insecta > Diptera > Drosophilidae > Drosophila > Drosophila sordidula. The sequence goes on along the minus strand of JAWNPQ010000207.1, from coordinate 15,156 downwards.
CTCTGTCTCCTCTCTATGTCGTCTCTCGCCTCTGTCTGCTGTCTAACTGTTATCTCTCTTCCGTGCCCTCTCTATGTCCTCTCTCTCCTCTCTATCTCCTCTTTCGCCTCTGTTCCTTCTCTATGTCCTCTCTCTCTCCTCTGACTCCTCTCTATCTCCTATTGCTCCTCTCTTTCGTCTCTTTCTCTTTTATTCTCTCTCTCCTCTGTCTCCTCTCTATGTGCTCTCTCTCCTCTGTCTCCTCTCTATGTCCACTCTTTCCTCTGTCTCCTCTAACTCTCCTCTGCCTCCTCTCTATCTCCTCCCTCTCCTCTGTCTCCTCTCTATGTCCCATTTCTCCGCTGTCTCCTCTCTATGTCCTCTCTCTCCTCTCTATCTCCTATATCTTCTCTGTCTCCTCTCTATGTTCTCCCTCTCCTCTGTCTCCCTTTTATCTCCTCTCGCTCCTATCTCTCCTTTTTCTCCTCTCTATGTCCTCTCTCTCCTCTATTTCCTCTCTATCTCCTATCGCTACTCTGTCTCCTCTTTTTCCTACCAATGTCCTAGCTCTCCTCCGTCTCCTCTCTATGTTCGCTCAATTCTCTCCCTCCTCTGACTCTTTTCTACCTCTTGTCTCTCCTCTGCCTGCTCTCTATCTCCTGTCCCTCCTCTGTCTCCTCTTTCTCCTCTCTATTTCCTCTCTCTCCTCTGTCTCCTCTCTAACTGCTATCTTTCCTCGGTCTCCTCTCAATGTCCTCTCTCTCCTCTGTCTCCTCTCTATGTCCTATCTCTCCTCTGTCACTTCTCCATCTCCTATCTATCCTCTGTCTCCGCTCTATCTCCTCTCTGTTTACTTTCTGTCTCCAATCTCCTCTCTAACTCCTATATCTCCTTTGCCTCTTCTCTGTCTTCTCCCTCTCGTCTCCATCTCATCTCTCTCCTCTGTCTCCTCACTCTCCTCTCTATCACATATCTCTCCTCTGCCTCCTCTCTATGTCCTCTCTCTCCTCTCTATCTCCTATCTCTTCTCGGTCTCCTCTCTGGGTCCTCTCTCTCCTCTGTTTCCACTCTATCTCCTCTCTCGCCTCTGTCATCTCTATATGTCGTCTCTCCTCTCTATCTCCTATCTCTCCTCTGTCTCCTCTCTATGTCCTCTCCCTCCTATGTCCTATTTTTCCTCTGCTTCCTCTCTAACATCTATCTCTCATCTGTCTCCTCTCTAACTACTATCTCTTCTCGGTCTCCTCTCTATGTCCTATCTCTCCTATGTCTCCCCTCTACCTCCTCTTACTGCCCTGTCTCCTCTGTCCTCTCTATATCCACTTACTTCTCTGTTGCGGTTCTATGTTCTCTGTCTCCTCTCTATGTCCACTCTTTCCTCTGTCTCCTCTCTATGTCCTCTCTCTCCTCTGCCCCACTCTCTATCTCATCTCTCTCCTCTGCTCCTTTCTATGTCCATTCTTTCCACCGTCTCCTCAGTCCCCACTCTATCTACTCTCTCTCCTATGTCACCTCTCTATGTCACCTCTCTAGCTCCACTCTCTTCTCTGCCTCACTCTCCATCTCCTCTCTATCTTCTGTCTCCTGCCTATGTCCCCTCTCTCCTCTACCCCACTCTCTATATCATCTCTCTCCTCTGCCCCACTCTCTATCTCCTCTCTCTCCTCTGCCCAACTTTATATCTCTTCTCTCTCCTCTGTCCCTTCTCTATGTACTCTCTCTCCTCTGTTCCTTCTCTATGTACTCTCACTCTCCTCTGACTCCTCTCTATCTCCTATTGCTCCTCTCTCTTCTGTCTTCTCCCTATGTCCTCATTCTCCTCTCTATTTCTTCTCTTTCTTCTGTCCGCTCTCTATGTCCCCTCTTTCCACCGCCTCCTCTGTCTCCACTCTATCTCCTCTCTCTCCTATGTCACCTCTCTATGTCCTCTCTTTAGCTCCTCTCTCTTCTCTGCCTCACTCTCTATCTCCTCTCTCTCCTCTGTCTCCCGCCTATGTCCTCTCTCTCCTCTGTCTCCTCTCCATCTCCTCTCTCTCCTCTGTGTCCTCTCTAGCTCCTCTTTCTCTTCTGTCTCCTCTCTAGCTGCTCTCTCTCCTCTGCCCCACTCTATCTCCTCTCTCTCTTCTGTCTCCTCTCTATGTCCTCTCTCTCCTCTGTCTCTTTTGTCTCCTCTCGATGTCCTCCCTCTCCTCTGTCTGCTCTCTATGTCCCATCTCTCCTCTGTCACCTCTCTCTGTCTTTTCTCTCCTCTGTCTCCTCTCTAACTCTTATCTCTCCTGTGTTTCCTCTCTATGTCCTCTCTCTCCTCTCTCGCCACTCTATCTCCTCTCTCTCCTTTGTCTCCTGTCTATGTCACCTCTCTTATCTATCTCCTATCACTCATCTGACACCTCTCTATGTCCTTCCTCTCCTTTCTCTCTGTCTCCTCTCCATCTCCTATGTCTCCTCTGTCTCCACTCTATGTCCTCTCTCTCCTCTGTCTCCTCCATATCTCGTCTCTCTCCTCTGTATCCTCTCTCTTCTCCGCCTCCTCTCTACCCTCTGTCTCCTCTCCTTCTCCTCTATGTCACCTCTCTCTATTCCGTCTCCTGCCTATCTCCTCGGTGGGAAGCACTAAACACTCACTGGTACTTGTACTAAAGACTTTTCACAGCCAAAACTGCAAGCCCTACTTGAGTTTGTGAGAATCTCGTGGAAGGGCGGCACAAGAAAACTGACAACGGGGAATGATGTCTGACCGAAGAAAAGACACTGTTTCTATCTTCTCTCTATCTCCTCTTTCTCCTTTCTATTGCTTCTCTCTCCTCTGTCTCCTCTCCAACTGCTATCTCTCCTCGGTCTCCTCTCAATGTCCTCTCTCTCCTCTGTCTCCTCTCTATGTCCTATCTCTCCTCTGTCGCTTGTCTATCTCCTATCTCTCCCCTGTCTCCGCTCTGTCTCCTCTCTGTCTCCTCTCTTTCTCTTCTCTCTCCTCTCCATCCCATCTCTCTCGTCTGTCTCCTCTCTATATCCTCTCGCTCCTCTGTCTCCTCTCTTTGTCCTATCTCTCCTCTGTCGCTTCTTAATGTCCACTCTCTCCTCTGTTTCCTCTCAATCTCCCTCTCTGTTTCTCTCTGTCTCCAATCTCCTCTCTATCTCCTATCTGTCCTCAGTCTCCTCTCTCTCCTCTCTCTCCTCTCCATCCCATCTCTCTTCTCTGTCTCCACACTCTCCTCTCTATCTCCTATCTCTCCTCTGTTTCCTCTCTATGTCCTCTCTCTCTCCTCTGTCTCCTCTCTATCTACTGTCCCTCCCATCTCTCCTCTCTATTTCCTCTCTCTCCTCTGTCTCCTCTCTTTGTCCTCTCTCTCCTCTGTCTCCTCTCTATCTACTGTCGCTCCTATCTCTCCTCTCTCTTTCCTCTCTCTCCACTGTCTCCTCTCTATCTACTGTCGCTCCTAACTCTCCTTTGCCTCCTCTCTATGTCCTCTCTCTCCTCTCTAATTCCTCTCTCTCCTTTGTTCCTTCTCTATGTACTCCCTCTCCTCTGTTCCTTCTCTATGTACTCTCACTCTCCTCTGACTCCTCTCTATCTCCTATTGCTCCTCTCTCTCCTCAGTCTTCTCTCTATCTCCTCATTCTCCTCTCTATTTCTTCTCTCTCCTCTGTCTCCTCTCTAACTCCTTTCTCTTCTCTACCGCCTCTCTATAGACTATCTCTGCTCTGTCTGCTCTCTATGTCTTCTCTTCTCTCTCCTCTGTCTGCTCTCTATCTCCTCGTTCTCCTCTGTCTTCTTTCTATGTCCTCTCCCTCCTCTGTTTGCTCTCAATATCCTCTCTCTCCTTTATTTCCTCTCCATCTCCTCTGTCTCCTTTCTAGCTCTTATCTCTTCTCTGCCTCCTCTCTATCTCCTCTGCCTCCTCTCTATGTCCTCTCTCTCATCTCTTTCTCCTATCTATCATGTATCTCCTCTCTATGTTCTCTCTCTTCTCTGTCTCCTCTCTATGTCTTATCTGTCTTCTCTCTCCTCTCTATGTCCTCTCCTCTGTCTTCTCTCTATCTCCTCTTTCTACTCTGTCTCCTCTCTATCTCCTGTTGCTGCTCTGTCGCATCTCTATGTCATCTCTCTCCTCTATCTCCTCTCTATGTCCTATCTTTCCTCTGTCTTCTCTTTCCCCTGTCTCGGCCCTAACTCCTATCTCTCCGCTGACTCCTCTCTTTGTCCTATCTCTCCTGTGTCTCCCTCTATGTCTTCTCTCTCCTCCGTCTCCTCTCTATGTCCTCTCTTCTCTGTCTCCTCTCTATGTCCTATCTCTCCTCTGTCTCCTCTCTATGTCCTATCTCTCTTCTGTCTCCTCTCTATGTCCTCTCCTCTGTCTGCTCTCTATCTCCTCTTTCTACTCTGTCTCCTCTCTATCTCCTATTGCTCCTCTGTCGCCTTTCTATGTCATCTATCTTCTCTATCTCCTCTGTATATCCTATCTTTCCTCTGTCTTCTCTCTCCTCTGTTTCGTCTCTAAATCCTATCTCTCCACTGACTCCTCTCTATGTCCTATCTCTCCTGTGTCTCCTCTCTATGTCCTCACTCTCCTCCGTCTCCTCTCTATGTCCTCTCTTCTCTGTCTCCCTCTCTTCTCTGTCTCCCTCTCTTTGTGCTATCTCTCCTGTGTCTCCTCTCTATGTCCTCTCTCTCCCTCCGTCTCCCTCTCTATGTCCCTCTCTTCTCTGTCTCCCTCTATGTCCTATCTCTCCTCTGTCTCCCTCTCTTTGTCCTAATTCTCCTGTGTCTCTCTCTCTGTGTCTCTCTCTCCTCCGTCTCCCTCTCTATGTCCCTCTCTTTCTCTGTCTCCCTCTCTATGTCCTATCTCTCCCTCTGTCTCCCTCTCTGTGTGCTCTCTCCCTCTCTATGTCCTCTCTGTCTGTCTCTCTCGATGTCTCGCTCTCTCCGTCTCCCTCTCTATGTCCTCTCTCTCCCTGTCTCCCTCTCTATGTCCCATCTTTCCTCTGTCTCCCTCTCTATGTCTTTCTCTCTCTCTGTCTCCTTTCTAACTCCTATCTCTCCTGTGTTTCCTCTCTATCTCTCTCTCTCTCCCTCTGTCTCCTCCCTATGTCACCTCTCTTATCTATCTCCCTCTCTATCTCCTATCTCTCATCTGACACCTCTCTATGTCCTTCCTCTCCTTTCTCTCTGTCCCCTCTTCATCTCTTATGTCTCCTCTGTCTCCTCTCTATTTCATCTCTCTCCTCTGTCTCCTCTCAATTTCCTATCTTTCCTCTGTCTATTCTCTCCTCTCTCTCGTCTTTAACTCCTATCTCTCCCCTGCCGCCGCTCTATGGCCTATGTCTCATCTGTCCTCTCTCAATGCCCTATTCCCTCTCTCCTCTATCTCCTCTGTCTGCTCTCTATCTCCTCTCTCTCCTCGGTCTTCTCTTTAACTCCTATCTCTCTTCTGTCGCTCCTATATATCCTATCTCTCCTCCGTCTCCTCTCTATGTCCACTCACCGCTCTGTCACCACTCTAACTCGTATCTCTCCTCTGTCTCCTCTCCATGTCCTATCTCTCCTATGTCTCCCTCTACGTCCTCTCACTGCCCTATCTCCTCTGTCCTCTCTATATCCACTTACTTCTCTGTTGCGTTTCTATGTTCTCTCTCTCCCTCTCTATGTCCACTCTTTCCTCTGTCTCCTCTCTATGTCCTCTCTCTCCCTCTCTATCCAATATATCTTCTCTGTCTCTCTCTATGTTCTCCCTCTCTTCTGTCACCTCTCTATCTCCTCTCGCTCCTATCTCTCCCTCTATGTCCTCTCTCTCCCTCTATTTTCTCTCTATCTCCTATCGCTACTCTCTCTCCTCTTTTTGCTACCAATGTCCTAGCTCTCCTCTGTCTCCCTCTCTATGTTCGCTCAATCCTCTCTCTCCTGTGTCTCTTTTCTAGCTCTTGTCTCTCCTCTGCCTCTTCTCTATCTCCTATCTCTCCTTTTCCTCCTCTCTATGCCCTAGCTCTCCTCTGTCTCTTTTCTATGTCCGCTACCTCCTCTGTCTCCTATGTCTCCTTTCTAGCTCTTGTCTCTCCTCTGCCTCCTCTCCATCTCCTCTCTCTCTTTTTTTTCCTCTCTATGTCTTTTCTCTCCTCTGTCCCCTCTCTATCTCTTCTCTCTCCTCTCTCGGCTCCGCCTCTTCTCTCTCCAATCCTTCTCCTCTATATCTCCTCTCCTGTCTCCCGTCTATCTCCTCGGTGGGAAGCACTAAACACTGACTAAGGAACGATGAGTGACCAAAGAAGAGGCACTAAGCGAGAAGGCGAGTCTGAGGCACATCAGCTGAATACCTCCCTTCTCTCTTCTTTGTCTCCTCTCCACCTCCTATATCTCCTTTGCCTCTTCTCTGTCTTTTCCCTCTCGTCTCCATCTCATCCCTCTCCTCTGTCTCCTCCCTCTCCTCTCTACCACATATCTCTCCTCTGTCTCCTCTCTATATCCTCTCTCTCCTCCCTATGTCCTGTCTCTCCTCTCTATTTCCTTTCTCTCCTCTGTCTCCCTCTCTATCTACTCTGGCTCCTATCTCTCCTCTGCCTCCCTCTCTATGTCCTCTCTCTCCTCTCTATCTCCTATCTCTTCTCGGTCTCCCTCTCTGGGTCCTCTCTCTCCCTCTGTTTCCACTCTATCTCCCTCTCTCGCCTCTGTCATCTCTATATGTCGTCTCTCCTCTCTATCTCCTATCTCTCCCTCTGTCTCCCTCTCTATGTCCTCTCTCTCCTATGTCCTATCTTTCCTCTGCTTCCTCTCTAACATCTATCTCTCATCTGTCTCCTCTCTAACTGCTATCTCTTTCTCGGTCTCCCTCTCTATGTCCTATCTCTCCTCTGTCCGCTCTCTATGTCCCCTCTTTCCACCGTCTCCTCAGTCCCCACTCTATCTACTCTCTCTCCTATGTCACCTCTCTATGTCACCTCTCTATGTCCTCTCTCTAGCTCCTCTCTCTTCTCTGCCTCACTCTCCATCTCCTCTCTATCTTCTGTCTCCTGCCTATGTCCCCTCTCTCCTCTACCCCACTCTCTATATCATCTCTCTCCTCTGCCCCACTCTCTATCTCCCTCTCTCTCCTCTGCCTAACTCTATATCTCCTCTCTCTCCTCTGTCCCTTCTCTATGTACTCTCTCTCCTCTGTTCCTTCTCTATGTACTCTCACTCTCCTCTGACTCCTCTCTATCTCCTATTGCTCCTCTCTCTCCTCTGTCTTCTCTCTATCTCCTCATTCTCCTCTCTATTTCTTCTCTCTCCTCTGTCTCCTCTCTAACTCCTTTCTCTTCTCTACCGCCTCTCTATAGACTATCTCTGCTCTGTCTGCTCTCTATGTCTTCTCTTCTCTCTCCTCTGTCTGCTCTCTATCTCCTCGTTCTCCTCTGTCTTCTTTCTATGTCCTTTTCCTCCTCTGTTTGCTCTCAATATCCTCTCTCTCCTTTATATCCTCTCCATCTCCTCTGCCTCCTTTCTAGCTCTTATCTCTTCTCTGCCTCCTCTCTATCACCTCTGCCTCCTCTCTATGTCCTCTCTCTCATCTCTTTCTCCTATCTATCATGTATCTCCTCTCTATGTTCTCTCTCTTCTCTGTCTCCTCTCTATGTCTTATCTGTCTTCTCTCTCCTCTCTATGTCCTCTCCTCTGTCTTCTCTCTATCTCCTCTTTCTACTCTGTCTCCTCTCTATCTGCTGTTGCTGCTCTGTCGCATCTCTATGTCATCTCTCTCCCTCTATCTCCCTCTCTATGTCCTATCTTTCCTCTGTCTTCTCTTTCCCTGTCTCGGCCCTAACTCCTATCTCTCCGCTGACTCCCTCTCTTTGTCCTATCTCTCCTGTGTCTCCTCTCTATGTCTTCTCTCTCCTCCGTCTCCCTCTCTAAGTCCTCTCTTTCTCTGTCTCCTCTCTTTCTCTCTATGTCCTATCTCTCCTGTGTCTCCTCTCTATGTCCTCTCTCTCTTCCGTCTCCCTCTCTATGTCCTCTCTTTCTCTGTCTCCCTCTCTATGTCCTATCTCTCCCTCTGTCTCTCTCTCTGTGCTCTCTCTTCTCTATCTCCCTCTCTATCTCCTATTGCTCCTCTGTCTCCCTCTCTATGTCCTCTCTCTCCCTCTCTATCTCCTATATCTTCTCTGTCTCCCTCTCTATGTTCTCCCTCTCCTCTGTCTCCTCTCTATCTCCTCTCGCTCCTCTTTCTCCCTCTCTATGTCCTTTCTCTCCCTCTATTTCCTCTCTATCTCCTATCGCTACACTATCTCTTCTTTTTCCTACCAATGTCCTAGCTCTCCTCTGTCTCCCTCTCTATGTCCGCTCAATCCTCTCCCTCTGTCCCTTTTCTAGCTCTTGTCTCTCCCTCTGCCTCGTCTCTATCTCCCTCTCTATCTCCCTCTATATCTCGTCTCTCTCCTTTTCCTCCTCTCTATGTCCTAGCTCTCCCTCTGTCTCCTTTCTGTGTCCGCTCCCTCCCTCTCTCACCTATGTGTTCTTTCTAGCTCCTCTCTCTTCTCTGCCTCACTCTCTATCTCCTCCCTCTCTCTGTCTCCCGCCCATGTCCCTCTCTCTCCTCTGTCTCCTCTCCACCTCCTCTCTCTCCCTCTGTGTCCCTCTCTAGCTCTCTCTTTCTCTTCTGTCTCCCTCTCTAGCTGCTCTCTCTCCTCTGATCCACTCTATCTCCTCTCTCTCTTCTGTCTCCCTCTCTATGTCCTCTCTCTCCCTCTGTCTCTTTTGTCTCCCTCTCGATGTCCTCCCTCTCCCTCTGTCTCCTCTCTATGTCCCATCTCTCCTCTGTCACCTCTCTCTGTCTTTTTCTCTCCTGTGTCTCCTCTCTAACTCTTATCTCTCCTGTGTTTCCTCTCTATGCCCTCTCTCTCCTCTGTCGCCACTCTATCTCCTCTCTCTCCTTTGTCTCCTGCCTATGTCACCTCTCTTATCTATCTCCTATCTCTCATCTGACACCTCTCTATGTCCTTCCTCTCCTTTCTCTCTGTCTCCTCTCCATCTCCTATGTCTCCTCTGTCTCCACTCTATGTCCTCTCTCTCCTCTGTCTCCTCCATATCTCGTCTCTGTATCCTCTCTCTTTCTCCGCCTCCCTCTCTACCCTCTGTCTCCTCTCCTTCTCCCTCTATGTCACCTCTCTCTATTCCGTCTCCTGCCTATCTCCTCGGTGGGAAGCACTTAACACTCACTGGTACTTGTACTAAAGACTTTTCACAGCCAAAACTGCAAGCCCTACTTGAGTTTGTGAGAATCTCGTGGAAGGGCGGTTTTTAGACAGCACAAGAAAACTGACTAAGGGGAATGATGTGTGACCGAAGAAAAGACACTGTTTCTATCTTCTCTCTATCTCCTCTTTCTCATTTCTATTGCTTCTCTCTCCCTCTGTCTCCTCTCCAACTGCTATCTCTCCTCGGTCTCCTCTCAATGTCCTCTCTCTCCCTCTGTCTCCTCTCTATGTCCTATCTCTCCTCTGTCGCTTCTCTATCTCCTATCTCTCCTCTGTCTCCGCTCTCTCTCCCTCTCTGTCTCCTCTCTTTCTCTTTCTCTCCTCCTCTCCATCCCATCTCTCTCTGTCTGTCTCCCTCTCTATATCCTCTCGCTCCTCTGTCTCTCTCTCTTGTCCTATCTCTCCCTCTGTCGCTTCTTAATGTCCACTCTCTCCCTCTGTTTCCTCTCTATCTCCCTCTATGTTTCCTCTCTGTCTCCAATCTCCTCTCTATCTCCTATCTGTCCTCAGTCTCTCTCTCTCTCCTCTCCATCCCATCTCTCTTTCTCTGTCTCCACACTCTCCTCTCTATCTCCTATCTCTCCCTCTGTCTCCCTCTCTATGTCCTCTCTCTCTCCCTCTGTCTCCCTCTCTATCTATCTGTCGCTCCTATCTCTCCCTCTCTATTTCTCTCTCTCTCCTCTGTCTCCTCTCTTTGTCCTCTCTCCCTCTGTCTCCCTCTCTATCTACTGTCGCTCCTATCTCTCCCTCTCTATTTCCTCTCTCTCCTCTGTCTCCTCTCTATCTACTGTCGCTCCTAACTCTCCTTTGCCTCCTCTCCATGTCCTCTCTCTCCTCTCTAATTCCTCTCTCCTTTGTTCCTTCTCTATGTACTCCCTCTCCTCTGTTCCTTCTCTATGTACTCTCACTCTCCCTCTGACTCCTCTCTATCTCCTATTGCTCCTCTCTCTCCTCTGTCTCTCTCTATCTCCTCATTCTCCCTCTCTATTTCTTCTCTCTCCTCTGTCTCCCTCTCTAACTCCTTTCTCTTTCTCTACCGCCTCTCTATAGACTATCTCTGCTCTGTCTGCTCTCTATGTCTTCTCTCTCTCTCCCTCTGTCTGCTCTCTATCTCCTCGTTCTCCCTCTGTCTTTCTATGTCCTTTTCCTCCTCTGTTTGCTCTCAATATCCTCTCTCTCCTTTATATCCTCTCCATCTCCCTCTGCCTCCCTCCTTTCTAGCTCTTATCTCTTTCTCTGCCTCCCTCTCTATCTCCCTCTGCCTCCCTCTCTATGTCCCTCTCTCTCATCTCTTTCTCCTATCTATCATGTATCTCCCTCTCTATGTTCTCTCTCTTTCTCTGTCTCCCTCTCTATGTCTTATCTGTCTTCTCTCTCTCTCTATGTCCTCTCCTCTGTCTTCTCTCTATCTCCTCTTTCTACTCTGTCTCCTCTCTATCTGCTGTTGCTGCTCTGTCGCATCTCTATGTCATCTCTCTCCCTCTATCTCCTCTCTATGTCCTATCTTTCCTCTGTCTTCTCTTTCCCTGTCTCGGTCCCTAACTCCTATCTCTCCGCTGACTCCTCTCTTTGTCCTATCTCTCCTGTGTCTCCCTCTCTATGTCTCTCTCTCTCTCCGTCTCCCTCTCTAAGTCCTCTCTTCTCTGTCTCCTCTCTCTCTCTATGTCCTATCTCTCCTGTGTCTCCCTCTCTATGTCCCTCTCTCTTCCGTCTCCCTCTCTATGTCCTCTCTCTCTCTGTCTCCTCTCTATGTCCTATCTCTCCCTCTGTCTCCCTCTCTATGTGTCTCTCTTTCTCTATCTCCTCTCTATCTCCTATTGCTCCTCTGTCTCCCTCTCTATGTCCTCTCTCTCCTCTCTATCTCCTATATCTTCTCTGTCTCTCTCTATGTTCTCCCTCTCCCTCTGTCTCCCTCTCTATCTCCCTCTCGCTCCTCTTTCTCCCTCTCTATGTCCTTTCTCTCCCTCTATTTCCTCTCTATCTCCTATCGCTACACTATCTCTTCTTTTCCTACCAATGTCCTAGCTCTCCTCTGTCTCCTCTCTATGTCCGCTCAATCCTCTCCTCTGTCCCTTTTCTAGCTCTTTGTCTCTCCTCTGCCTCGTCTCTATCTCCTCTCTATCTCCCTCTATATCTCGTCTCTCTCCTTTTCCTCCCTCTCTATGTCCTAGCTCTCCTCTGTCTCCTTCTCTGTGTCCGCTCTCCCTCTCTCACCTATGTGTGTCTCTTTCTAGCTCTCTCTCTTTCTCTGCCTCACTCTCTATCTCCCTCCCTCTCCTCCTCTGTCTCCCGCCCATGTCCTCTCTCTCCCTCTGTCTCCTCTCCACCTCCTCTCTCTCCTCTGTGTCCTCTCTAGCTCCTCTTTCTCTTTCTGTCTCCTCTCTAGCTGCTCTCTCTCTCTGATCCACTCTATCTCCTCTCTCTCTTCTGTCTCCCTCTCTATGTCCTCTCTCTCTCTGTCTCTTTGTCTCCTCTCGATGTCCTCCCTCTCCCTCTGTCTCCTCTCTATGTCCCATCTCTCCCTCTGTCACCTCTCTCTGTCTTTTTCTCTCTGTGTCTCCCTCTCTAACTCTTATCTCTCCTGTGTCTCCTCTCTATGTCTCTCTCTCCCTCTGTCGCCACTCTATCTCCCTCTCTCTCCTTTGTCTCCTGCCTATGTCACCTCTCTTATCTATCTCCTATCTCTCATCTGACACCTCTCTATGTCCTTCCTCTCCTTTCTCTCTGTCTCCTCTCCATCTCCTATGTCTCCTCTGTCTCCACTCTATGTCCTCTCTCTCCCTCTGTCTCCTCCATATCTCGTCTCTGTATCCTCTCTCTTCTCCGCCTCCCTCTCTACCCTCTGTCTCCTCTCCTTCTCCTCTATGTCACCTCTCTCTATTCCGTCTCCTGCCTATCTCCTCGGTGGGAAGCACTAAACACTCACTGGTACTTGTACTAAAGACTTTTCACAGCCAAAACTGCAAGCCCTACTTGAGTTTGTGAGAATCTCGTGGAAGGGCGGTTTTTAGACAGCACAAGAAAACTGGACTAAGGGGAATGATGTGTGACCGAAGAAAAGACACTGTTTCTGTCTCCTCTCTTTCTCTTTCTCTCTCCCTCTCCATCCCATCTCTCTCTCGTCTGTCTCCCTCTCTATATCCCTCTCGCTCCTCTGTCTCCTCTCCTTGTCCTATCTCTCCCTCTGTCGCTTCTCTAATGTCCACTCTCTCCCTCTGTTTCCTCTCTATCTCTCCTCTATGTTTCCTCTCTGTCTCCAATCTCCTCTCTATCTCCTATCTGTCCCTCAGTCTCTCTCTCTCTCCTCTCCATCCCATCTCTCTCTTTCTCTGTCTCCACACTCTCCTCTCTATCTCCTATCTCTCTCTCTGTCTCCCTCTGTCTCCTCTCTCTCTCTCTCTGTCTCTCTCTCTATCTACTGTCGCTCCTATCTCTCCTCTCTATCTCTCTCTCCTCTGTCTCCTCTCTTTGTCCTCTCTCTCCTCTGTCTCCCTCTCTATCTACTGTCGCTCCTATCTCTCCCTCTCTATTTCCCTCTCTCTCCTCTGTCTCCTCTCTATCTACTGTCGCTCCTAACTCTCCTTTGCCTCCTCTCTATGTCCTCTCTCTCCCTCTCTGTCTCTCTCTCCTTTGTTTCTTCTCTATGTACTCCCTCTCCCTCTGTTCCTTCTCTATGGACTCTCACTCTCCCTCTGACTCCTCTCTATCTCCTATTCCTCCTCTCTCTCCCCTCTGTCTTCTCTCTATCTCCTCATTCTCCCTCTCTATTTCTCTCTCTCTCCCTCTGTCTCCTCTTTAACTCCTTTCTCTCTCTCTACCGCCTCTCTATAGACTATCTCTGCTCTGTCTGCTCTCTATGTCTTCTCTCTCTCTCCCTCTGTCTGCTCTCTATCTCCCCGTTCTCCCTCTGTCTCTTCTCTATGTCCCTCCCTCCTCTGTTTGCTCTCACTATCCTCTCTCTTCCTTTATTTCCTCTCCATCTCTCTCTCTCTCTCCTTTCTAGCTCTTTATCTCTCTCTCTGCCTCCCTCTCTATCTCCCTCTGCCTCCCTCTCTATGTCCTCTCTCTCATCTCTTTCTCCTATCTATCATGTATCTCCCTCTCTATGTTCTCTCTCTCTTCTCTGTCTCCCTCTCTATGTCTTATCTGTCTTCTCTCTCCCTCTCTATGTCCCTCCCTGTGTGTTTCTCTCTATCTCCTGTTTCTACTCTGTCTCCCTCTCTATCTCCTGTTGCTGCTCTGTCGCATCTCTATGTCATCTCTCTCCCTCTATCTCCCTCTCTATGTCCTATCTTTCCTCTGTCTTTCTCTTTCCCCCTGCCTCGGTCCCTAACTTCTATCTCTCCGCTGACTCTTCTCTTTGTCCTATCTCTCCTGTGTCTCCTCTCTATGTCTCTCTCTCTCCGTCTTTCCCTCTCTATGTCCTCTCTCTCTGTCTCCCTCTCTTTCTGTCTATGTCCTATCTCTCCTGTGTCTCCCTCTCTATGTCCCTCTCTCTCTTCCGTCTCCCTCTCTATGTCCTCTCTCTCTGTCTCCTCTCTATGTCCTATCTCTCCCTCTCTATCTCCTATATCTGTGTCTCTCTCTTTCTCTATCTCCCTCTCTATCTCCTATTGCTCCTCTGTCTCCCTCTCTATGTCCTCTCTCTCTCCTCTCTATCTCCTATATCTTCTCTGTCTCCTCTCTATGTTCTCCCTCTCCCTCTGTCTCCCTCTCTATCTCCCTCTCGCCTCCTCTTTCTCCCTCTCTATGTCCTTTCTCTCCTCTATTTCCTCTCTATCTCCTATCGCCACACTCTCTCCTCTCTTTTTCCTACCAATGTCCTAGCTCTCCTCTGTCTCCCTCTATGTCCGCTCAATCCTCTCCCTCTGTCCCTTTTCTAGCTCTTGTCTCTCCTCTGCCTCGTCTCTATCTCCCCCTCTATCTCCTCTATCTGTCTCTCTCCTTCTCTCCTCTCTACGTCCTAGCTCTCCTCTGTCTCCTTTCTGTGTCCGCTCCCTCCTCTCTCACCTATGTGTTCTTTCTAGCTCTTGTCTCTCCTCTGCCTCCCTCTCTATCTCCTCTCTCTCCTTTTCCTCCCTCACTATGTCCTTTCTCTCCCTCTGTCTCCTTTCATCTCCTATCCTTCCTCTGACTTCTCTCTCTCCTCTCTTTCCATTGTCTCCCTGCCTTTCCTCTCTATCTCCTATCTCTCCCTCTGTCTCTTCTCTATCTCCCTTTATGTCCTCTCCCTCCTCTCTATGTCTTTTCTCTCTATCTCGTCTCTCTCTTTCTGTATCCTTTCGCCTCCGCCTCCCTCTCTCTCTCTCCACTCCTTCTCCTCTATATCTCCTCTCTCTATTCCGTCTCTTATCTACCTCCTCGGTTGGAAGCACTAAACACTCAGTGGTACTTGTACTTAAGAATTTTCTAGGGCGGTACTTATAGACAGCACAAGAAAACTGACTAAGAAACGATGTGTGAACGAAGAAGAGACACTGAGCGGAGAGAAAGAGAGTCTGAGGCACATCAGCTGAATACATCTCTTCTCTCTCCTCTGTCTTCTCTCTAACAGCGATATCTCCTCGGTCTCTCTCTATATTCCTCTCTCTCCTCTGTCTCTTCTCTTCGTCCTTCTCTCTCCTCTGTCTAATCTCTATCTACTGTCGTCTTCTATCTCTCCCTCTCTATTTCCTTTCTCTCTCTGTCTCCTCTCAATCTACTGTCACTGCTAACTCTCTCTCTGCCTCTCCTCCTCTATATGTCCTTCTCTCTCCTTCTCTAACTCCTCCCTCTCCTTTGTTCCTTCTCTATGTCACTCCCTCTCCTCTGTCTCTATCTCTATGTACTCTCACTCTCCTCTGACTCCCTCTCTATCTCCTATTGCTCCTCTCTCTCCCTCTGTCTTCTCTCTATCTCCTCATTCTCCTCTCTATCTCTTCTTTCTCCGCTGTCTCCTCTCTAACTGCTATGTCTCCT